>CM028136.1:411990000-412032500 GCA_016271365.2 Neoceratodus forsteri
GAAGACTTACCTGTGCAGCCACCAAAGCACCCAGCTGATCAAACAGTGTAGACATGCCAGTCTTCATCCTACAGAAATAGACAGCATAGAAGAAGACAAGGCTGAGAAAATACAAAAAAAAAAAAACTTTGGGCAACAAAAGTATTCACAGACTGGGTGGCTGAAAAGCAAACAGACCTAGACTTAAAGAGAGTAAATGCAGACAAATTAAACAGTACCCTGAGAGAATTCTATGCTACTGTGAGAAACTCATCTGGTGAACAGTATGGGGTTTCTAGCTTCATTGGTTTAAGAGTAGGATTAAATAGACATTTAAATTCCTTGCCTTTGTCTAGAAAAATCAACATAATAACAGACCCAAGTTTCCAGTCAGCAAACAATGTCTTTGTATCTGTTATAAAAAAAATATAGAAAAGAAGGGAAAGATTATACCCAACATCATGAGTATCTTACAGAAACAAACTTTAAAAAGTTAAAACACTCTGTGGCATTATCACCAGACACTGCTTCAAGACTAATAAAAAAGGTTTGGTTTGACCTGCAAATATTCATGGCTTGCAGAGGAAGGGAAGGGCAAGAAAACTTAAAAAACTCTTTTCAGATTAAAGGGATAAAATGGTATTGAATATACTAGTCTAAAACACAATCCAGACAGCATAAATCACAAAGATGCCAGAGAAATAAATCAAGCAGCCTTAAGAGGGTTTGTTTTTGCCCAACCAAATGACCCTCTGTGCCCTGTCCTTTCATTTAAAACATACCTCAGCAAATGCCCACCAGATGCCACTGCATTTTTTTTACATCCCAAAAGGGCTTCACAACACATACTAGATAAACACCACACATAGTATCCTACAGAAGCAATGGGACTCAACTATCTGTCTTCTTTAATTCCTCGGCTGTCTACAGAAGCAGGGCTATCTCACTGCTACACAAACCACTGCCTAAGATCCACCGTAATTCAAATGCTATCTTCAGTGGGGCTCGAGTCACGAGAGATCATGGCTGTGACAGGCCACAAATCCAAGGTTAGCCTGAAATCATACTGGGCACCTACACTTCAAGACAGGTGAAGCTGGGCAAATATCCTAGCTGATACCAGTACCTCACACCATGAAACAGCATGCAAACCAGCTAGTTTGCCTAAAATTCAAATGACTGCCATTTCAGCAAGGGCAGCATTGCCAAGAACCACCCACCACAGTGAGTACCCACAGAGCTCCAACCTGCACTTGCCGACACCACTTCAGGTGAACCAGAACAGAAAACATGCAACAAGTTGACGTCGCTTGCACAGATGAACATGAAGACAACATTAACTCCATCCACAGTGCCTCAGAGCAAGATGAATACTTTCCATCTGGCACTTACGATGAAACCAGAAGCACTGTCCGAATCTCTGTTCAACCCTCAGCCTTTACCGTCTTCATACTGCCAGTAGGAGTGCCACAAAACAACAACAACAAAAATCCTACAGAAACTACCACCAGTATAGAAAGTCAGCAGCCTCAACAAAAACCCCAGCATCTGTCTGCAGGATTGCACCCACTAGCACCTTACATGCAAAATGTAACAGCGCACGGCAACTTGCAGTTCAACATATATTACAAGTAATGTACTGTACCTTCTCTAACACAAGAGCCTCCTGCAGTACAGTTCAAAACACTGCAAAATAAGGAAAACATCCTACAGAACCACAGCATTAAACTTACTTTTCTTCCTCTATAAACGGCTCCTGCCTGTACAGTCACTGCTCTCTCCACGTTCTGTTAAAAGACTGCACCACTCTTACAGCAACAGCAGTCCTGTTCTGTTCAGCAAGCACTCTTAAAGCTACAGTTCCTCCATTTCTTTACCTGCAGCACAAAGCTAAAGTTACAGTCCCTTACTTTGTTTAAAATATGCATATACAGTTAGTGTTAAACTAAATGCTACAGTTTCTCAATCGGATTAATGCAGCTATAGTTACTCTATTTGTTTGCATGCATCAATCTTGAACTTAGTTACAGTTCCTCATTTTGAGCAAATGGTGCACTTACTATTTCTTTACATGAAACTACAGTTCTGTTAAAGTTACAGTTTATAGTTCACATTAACTTACAAAAAATGTTCTGTTCCTCTGTATAATATTAATTGACATCTATAAAGCATTTTAACAAAATTACAGCCTAATTTTTTTTCATGTTACTACTTCAAGTTGCACTACTTTACTGAAACAGGGGACCATTTTATAAGATAGATAACCCACTCTTGGGTGTGCAGTCGCTCTGATATACACACGCCTTGGGTGGTTGACACACCAAGGCATAGGCATATCAGAGTGCTACTGCCCTCATAAATGGGAGTTATCTATGCATATATATATATATATATATATATATATATATATATATATACATACACACATATGGCAAAAACTCTGTTTAATGCATCAGTTAGGGTTGTTCCACAGCAACAAAATTGAGGAAATTCAGTGTTAGGGTTACCACCCTTGCACCCCACATCCACTCTGTCCCCACAAACAGGCTTCAGGGTGTGTGTTCGGGTCATTGGCCTAACTCTCACCCCATTCCATGATAAATATGCTGAGCCAGTGCAGTATAGGAGAATGGGGTGAGAGTTGGGACCGATGTCCCCAACGCACACCCTGATGCCTGTTGGTGAGGGTGGGGTGGGTGTGGGGTGCAGGGTGGAAACCTAACACTGAATTTCACTTTATTGCCAATGGGCTAACCCTAACTGATGCATTAAATGGAGTTTTTGCCATGAATTTCCCTTCTTTTTGAGAATGTGCACTATAAATAGTGAATGGAATGTGGTGCCTTGTGATTTTTTGTCACTTCGCTGCACAAAAACTGTATGACTGACTGAAATGAAAATTGTTAAATGAAGACACGTACTATGGCACACTGTGTGTCCAGAATTGTGTGTACATCCATTCAATGGTCGCACAGCGCTACGAGCAAACAATGTAACATGCACAATTCAGAAATTGTAAGTGCCAGTGACCTGAAAATTAGCACACTGAAAGTTGAATTAAAAATCTTTGTACATTTAAAATGCCAGTCAAATCAGACACACGGTTCAAAAGTTATTGAAGCGTAATGAACCAAATTTTCATTTGTCAGAGTGGCATAATTCTGCACCTGTAAATGTTTTACACATGAAACCACTATAAGGCACCTCCATACCACTAGGGCTACCTACACTGTAAATTTAAAGGCAGTAGCACCATGCAGAATGCTATGCACAAAATGCTAACTGCATTACATAGTATCTCTGCAGTGAATTACTTTTCAAAATGTAAACAGCATAATTCACATCTCCATGTCATCCACTCAATGCCCTCCAAATTTCATGTGAAAAGAACAAACCATTCCAGAGATATTCAATTTCTATGTTTCTGTTCCTTTAAGAAGTTTTCCACCACAAAATGGTGGAAATCATGGCCGAAAATGCACTAAAATGGCAGACCTGGTGGGTGAAAAATCAGTAACTGCAAAGCTGGTCAACTTCAAATGGCCATCACTCTGGAACAGAACAACATGTTTTCACCAAACAAAAACTGCCATATTCCTTGAACAAAGGTCTTTCTACTTGCCAAGATTCAGACTAATCAAACACACACTGGCTGTGCTATGCATCACAGAAGACAGTGCAGAAAAATAGCAAAAACATAATGTTTTGCACTGCACTATGCAAGCATAAAACACAAACGGTAATAATAACAAAACAGTGATGGAAATAGTGAGGTAAAATAAAATAGTAATGCTAACCGTAACACAAACATAAGTGCAAATAGTAACGCACATGGTGATGCAAATATAAAGCGATAATGCAAGCGGTAAGAGAAATGCAAGAGCAAAGTTAATAAAACAGAAATTGTAATGCAAATGGTAATGAAAATGCTAACGGCAACAGAAATGCAAACATTATTGAAACAGTAGTGCAAATGCTAATGCCAATGGAGACGCAAATGGTAATGAAAATGCAAACAGTAACACAAATGCAAACAGAAATGCAAATGGTAATGGCAACGGCAACACAGGAAGAAACAGTAATGCAATTAACAATGGAAATGCTACTAAAAACTCAAACACTAAGGCCAACAGAAATGCAAATGCAAACAGTGATGAACACGCAAACAGTAACGGTAATGCAATTGGAAACACGACGGTTATGGTAATATCAACGATGACACAAAGGAACACTAACACAAATGGAAACACAAACGCAAGTGCGTATGTAAATGGTAATGCACATGGTCATGGTAAAATAATTGAAATGCAAACACTTACGGTAACACCAATGATGACACCAAAGGAAACACAAATCAAACAGAAATGCAAACAGAAGCATGTCGCATAAACATAAATGGTAATGCACATGGTGACACAAAGGAAATGCAAACAAAAATAGTAATGGAAGCATAAATGATAACAGTAACACAAACCCAAGTGCAAATGCAAATGCAAAGGGTAATTAATGCACATGGTGACGTAATCAGAAACAAAATGGTTACAGAAATGCTAACTGTAACAGTAACAAAACGCACACACACTTTTTTCCCAAAAGGTGCATTCAAACTACAGTGAATACAAAGAATGTATGCATAATAATGGCCCTCGAACGAAAAATGAACACTTGGAATACTAAATTGTTTTATATCTCTGGTACCGTGCGATGTGAAAAAACTTACAATCTCATATTATTTATGACTTTCCTAGCTAGTTTTGCACTCAGTCCCTAGTGGGGGCCTGAGAATTCTTCTGACAAAAGCCCATATCTCTAATCGTTTTGAGATCACGGGCCTGAAATGCATAGCAGAGCTCCATAATGTTAGCCTATGGGAAAATGGTCAAATTGGAGTGCTGTAACTTTGCATCCTTCTAATATTTTGTCACCAAACCACCAAAAGGCACATCTGTGGGATTTTGGCTTTCTTCCCTCCAAATTTCAGCCCAAAAGACCAAAACCATTCTTTTGCAGCAGGGTGGCAAAGATTCCCTATTGTTTTGGCCATAGTGTCACAAAGCAGTGTTGCAATCACAACACTTTCGCAAATAAAATCATGAAATTGTCACATATGCAACACTACTTAGCGACACTATTTTTTACAAAAATTGAAAACACATATTTCTGGGATGTTTTACTCCCCCCCCCAAAAAAAAAGACATGGCTAGCATTCTCAGGGCTCGACTAGGTGAACACAAGAATTGTGTCCCTAGAGGGTCCCAAATGTAAATGCCAAGCATTTCTGTGACCACCAACTGAAAACAAGATGGCTGATTTGCTGCACTACAAGGATCATTTGTGAAAGTAAAAGTGCATTTGTGACACTTTCGCATAGTTAACTTTCCCATTGACTATATCTGAAACTCGTTTTTGAATAACTTTTGAACCGTTTAATATTTTCACGAAATCTTTGAAGGCACATTACAGGGACCCCGGATGCACATTCTCCGAAGGTTTAGGACCAAATCGTGCAAACTGTATAGCGTGTGAAGCCAAAACAAGAATGCACAAAATAGTCATTTGTGCATATTTTGGCACTCCATAGCTCTGCAACCACATATCCGACCATTATGAAACTTGGCAGATCCAGAGATCTATGGTACAAGACTGTGCCTGCCAAACTACAGAGCAAATCTGTTATACAGTGGCAAAGTTATTAAGCTGCCAAATTTCAGATTTAACCATAAATGAGGTACTCAGCGCTAACACTACTGTGCACTATTTTATATATATATATATATATATATATATTTTTTTTTCATGGCAAAATCCGTTTAATGCATCAGTTAGGGTTGTTCCAAGCAACAAAAGTGAGGAAATTAGTTGTTGGGTTGAAAATCCTAACTCTGCATTCACCCCCACCCCCAGCACCACACACACACACACACACACACACACACACACACACACACACATATGCAAGTAGGTGGAGGACCAAAACAACACAGCCAATCACAGACAACCAGCAGCAGGTGACAAAATAAAAATACAGCTGTCTAAATGTACTACAGACATCCCCACCCACCCAACCAGGTACTGCATGCTCAATGGAGATCCACAGCAAAACTGAGACCATGTACACCAAACCTACATCCCTGATAGCAGGTGCACTTCTAGCATACCACACTTAGGGCTGCATGGCCTTACCTAGCAATGCCACACACCCCACCACCCGCTACTGCACAGTGACTGTACATCAACAATGAACCTCCATGATTGGAGGTACACAGTTGTTTGTACACTTATGACTAGGTAGGAAAAAAAGCAACTGTCTAAATGAAGTACAAGACACATGCATTATCATAAGACAACAACTTAAACATTTGAGCATGTGTTGTACTTACAGTAGTAGCCACAGACATTGCCAGCTATTTCCAGATATTTTGCTAAATTTCTGAAGAGTTACTCTCTGCTGCTCCTACTGTGGAAATGCAGAAATCAGGAGATATTTCTGAAAATATCACATTAATTTTGTGAAATAGCTGGCAGTGTCTGTGGCTGCCACTGTAGCTCTACATTTTCTGTGTCTGTCCACTCAGCATGCAGAACCTATTTTGGAGGCTGGGCAAGTCATTGCCTGTACAAGGGTGTGCAAGTCCTAATGCTGCTAACAGGTGTACGGTCTCAGTGATGGAGGTATGCCATTGATGTCCATTGACTTACTTTTGCTGTGGCTGTACACTCAAAATGCAATGACTGCTCTGTGTGTTGGGAGGAGGACTATCTAGGTGAGAGCATGCAATTCCTAAGTGTGCAAAGATGACTGTAACTATAATACTGTAGATGTACCATGGATGCCCATAGACTCAGTTTAGTTATAGATCTCTACTGAAGATGCAGTACCTGGCTAGGATGATGGTGTTTCCTGTGTGAGGCCATGCAAATTCTAACCGTGCTAAACTGAGTATGCTTGCTGTGAGAGATGTGTAACATTGATCTACATACCCTCACTTTTGCTGTAGGTTGTCACTCAGGATGCAGTATCTGCTCTTATGGTTTGGGGAGGATTGCCTAAGTGAGGCCATGAAACTGTCAACTGTAGTAAGTGGAGTGTAACTGTGATCAGGCAGGTGTACTGTTGATGTTCATGGCCTTTATCTTTTGCTGTGACTTTGCAGTCAGGTTGCAACAAGTGTTGGGGGTGGGCATTGTGTAACTAGAGACTATGGTACTTCTACAGTAGTAGCTATAGACACTGCAAGCTATTTCCCAAAATTTCTGTGATATTAACAGAAATATCTGATGCTTTTCTATTTAAAGAGTAGGTGCAGCAGAGAGAAACTCTGTAGAAATTTTGCGAAATATCTGGAAATAACTTCAATGTCTGTGGGTACCACTGTCAGTATACAAACCTCTGTATGACATCAATGACAGAATTCAACTGTTAATATCCATGGCCTTATTTTCATGGTGGCTGTCCAGTCATTATGCAATACCTCGTCTCATGGTTTGTGGCATTGACTGCTGAAGTACCACAGTGCCTGACTGTGTTATGTTATGTCTACCTAAAATCAGGTAGATATACCATGCCTGTCCAAGGAATTCATTTTGCTGTGGCTCTCCAGTCTGTGTGCAGTGGTGGGTGTGGTGGGGTGTATGGCATTGCTAGGTAAGGCCATGCAACTCCTAAGTGTGGTACGTTATGTGCATCTGCAATCAGGGATGTGTAGATTTGGTGGACATGGCCTCAGTTTTGCTGTGGTTCTCCACTGAGCATGCAGTACCTTGTTGGGTGGGTGGGGATGTCTTGTAGTACATTTAGACAGTTGTATTTTATTTCTGTCACCTGCTGCTGGTTGTCTGTGATTGTTTATGTTGCCTTGGTCCTACCACCTACTTGCATGTGTGTGTGAGATTGTGTGTGTGTGTGTGTGTGTGTGTGTGTGTGGTGCTGGGGGGGTGGGGGGTGAATGTGGAGTTAGGGTTTTCAACCCTAACACTGAATTTCCTCACTTTTGTCACTGTGGAACGTCCCTAACTGATGCATTAAACTGATTTTTTTGCCATGAATTTCCTTTCTTTTTGAGAATGAGAAGTACAAACAGTATATGTAATAATGTTGTGTTACCATCAGACATAGATAGTGCAATACACACTCATGCAAGAACACAGTAAGTCCTGGAATAGCATATTCTGTTTTAGTGAGTGAGATAGCCACTATCTCATGCAAAATCATTTCAGCTGTCAATAAGTGCTAAAATGAGTTATGTGTTGCATTGTGTTCTAGTTAGTATTTGTATCTTATCCTTGGAATAATCTCTTGACAGCACACAATCAAGGTGAACCCAGTTTAAAGAACAATATAATTTGCTATTAATGATGTGCATCTAGGATTGTGTTGACATGTTTAAAAATCTTACTATGTTTTGTTTTCTTGAACTTAACAGTGGCATGCCACATACTAAATTATGTAGCTGTGGTCTTTCATGCACAATTATTTATCACTCAGTGTTACTACTGTTGTAATTAATAAAATAAGTCATTCTGTGCCTCACTACCATTATCAAATATCTACAAATATGCAATTTTTTCTTGAGTGACTTAACTAGACTCAGGTTGCGAACATGAATCCATACAAAAAAATTTATGTTTGTGAGCATAGTAATACCAATGCATATACTTTTAGACATTTACAGTGGTGAACTGTTATCCTGTCAAACCTGAAAGTACACATTCATAATCCTTTTTAACGACAATAAGTAAAGATGAGTGCTCTGTAGTATAATATCTATAACTAAGTAATATCCCCACAATGCAAGAATTGTACAACACAAATTGTTGTTAATCAAAAATATTTATTCATTGTAGTAGAAAGTATTTTTTAAATCAGAAAAAAACATGATCATTAAATAAAGCATTACATATATATTTTTCTTTTTATACAAAAATACTGTTTTAATAAAAACAGAAAAAATAGAAGAGTAAAAAACATATAAAATAAAAAGCTGCCTTTTATTTAGAAAAATGATTATTGTGGAAAAAATAACTTTTTGAGTATTAAAATAACTTTTAATATATAAAAATATTAAACAAAAGATTTAACAAAACAAGTATTTCTTTTTATTTACAATATTTACACCTTCATGAGAGGGGTGTGTGTGATGCTTGAGGCAGCCCAGCACAGAAATTGGACTCAATGTGGAGGCACAGAAGAAGTAAAAGCTCTTGTGCCTCAGAGAGGAGAAACCAAAGGAGCTGTGGAGGCTGTTCACTGTGGCTCAGGGAGGCTTGATGTGACTGGTGCAGATGAAGCAGTATTTCTGGGCACACTCACACTTGCCACTGTCCCCATAGGCTCGAGCAGAAAGTTGACAGTTGCTTGCTGTGCTGTCAGGAGAGACAGCAATTTCTCCTGCCCCTCCCGCAGCACAACATTGTCCTTAATCAAACAGTCAACGTTGCACTCAAGCCTGCGGTAACAAGGGCAGTGTCCAGTGCACCTTACCTTGCGATGGGGTTCTGTAAAGATAGAAAAAACATCTATTTAAATGTAATATCAAAATGGTGATTCTCTCTCTCTCTGACATGACTTTCAACATTTTTTTCTCGTAGGGATATTTTTAAGACATGATATTGCCTATTGTCAACAGTATATAACAGTGCAATACAAATGACAAATTCTTGATCTTAAGTAATGTTGTTATGTTTTACAACTGTGGTGTGTTTTTATTGATACAGCTAGACCTAACTCATATGCTTTAAAGGCCTTACCACTATTTTACTATATTATTATAGTGATAAAAGTAATGCACTAACAACAGTTATGTTTCATAGTAAATAAATAACCTGTTAGGGTCATGTAGCACCTTACTATACATCTTGCCAAAGTAGAGTCCTAGTGTGAAATTAACAGACCATTGACATAACCCTTGCTTATCATTATTGCTTACTCATACTAAAACTTCGTCAAAATAAATGATGGTGTAAGCATTGTTAAACTGCTGAATTACACCTCAGCATAACCAACCCAGCAGCAATAATGTTTAGTTTGGAGCACTCACAGCACAGTATAGAAATCACTTAAACATGACAAACAATCTTGTGTTTTGCAAAAAGCAATAATGCTTCGCACCACAATATTGTAAATGACATCTCACAGTGCATTATTCACAATACAGTGAAACACATCAGTTATGTATGAAAAAAATAACATGAACATGCATATCAATGACTTCTTATTTACTCTGGAATCTGTAGGCTATATGCAGCTGCACACTAAACTATACCTGGGAGGAGCAGGGAGAAGATCCATAATAAATAAAGAGTCAAAAGATGTAGCAAGTTACTCACAATCAACATATTGCATAGTATAAGATTATACCACTCATTTTGGATCTAAGCGAGAGCATTTTTCAATACCAGCATAATTACCATGACAATAGCTCACAGTCATAGTATATGTAAAGTAGGTCAGTTGATACAGTGGGTTCTGCCTGTGAAAGTAATAACTCAATTTCAATATGTTGAGTAGTCATGGTGGTGCACTGGACCCTAACATATTGATGATCACAAGATTTCTATATACAGACAGAGTTCTTGGTGCATTGTACTCTACCCCCTCATCCGATAATAGTCATGATAAGTAGATGCATGGTGCAGCAGTACACTGTAGTCTACCCCCTTGCACAGCAATTGGTTTAATCAACTAGAGTCAGTCAATGTTGATCCACTAGACCTGTTCCTACTACCAATTATGGTATTTGCAAATGATAGATCACCTTTATTTTGGTACAGTAGTACCACATTTACCAGTCATGCACTGATAACCAACAGCAGAATCCTCACTTAACCTCATCCGGAGCGGGTGAAATTCTAGAAGAAGACAACTCCTTAAACAGTTACGAACTGACACATACAGTACAGTTGTGTGTATATATGCAACATTTGGGCACTGAACATCTATAAGATAGTCTGTAACATAATCCCAATATGTGAATGGTTCATCCATGTATTAACACTCTGTAGTTTAGTATTGTCTGAATGAACATTAACTCATGTATTACACAAGCACCCACACAGCTGTAATGTAAAAAAGCAATGAACACTTCTGTGGCCAGGTTAGAGGTCACTAGATCCTGTGTACCACTGAAGTAGTTAGTATGAAGTGAGTGGGTTGCCACTGAAGCTATTACTGTTACAGTGGAGAACATAGTACTGCTATAAGAGCAGGGTTTGTATCATTCACAAAAAACAATATTGTTATTGGGACCAGGTAGTATGGGTAATATTATCACTTCATTACACTTGCAATCAGGTAATGGTGTAATGGTGCAGTGGATTAACAGTGAATGTTCAACATCAAAACTATCATGGGCATACACTGTGGTACATTGCTACTTAAGAACATGAGACGTGGGACACCAATGTCAACTACCTGCCAGTTCAGCAGTTGCAAGTTGTCGAGGATCAACAGACCTGCATGCAAGTCACACATTATCACATGATAATATTCCCATGTTCACTTAGGATACAGTGTGAGCAACTTCCATATCTAGCACTGAACATTGCACTACATGCACCAAGTACACCAAAAGTGCTGCTGGCAGTGTTGTATGCATCTGGCAATCAATCGCACCTTTTGCACAATCAGTGTCACAACACATTGTACAGTGACACTGCAATGTGAGCAATTCAAGAGGCACCTTCATGATATTAAATTATGTTGATTCATGATTCAGAACTATTCAATATTGTTCACACTGTGCAACAGCACAGCTTAGAAACCAAGCTAGAAAATTCCTGTATACAACATGCGCCACAGAGAATTTGTTTATACTCGTAAAATATGGAACAGTTAACATTTCTATTTTTGTATTCTGTACACCTGTAGGCACAGAAATAGTTAATTTATTTTCTGTTAATGTGAAATCTTGCCATTACGCAAAGTCTTTCTGAAAGTACACTTTAAATACCAAAGTAAGTGTTTGTGCTCCTCAACACAGATATGATAGTATGCTGTGTAGATGAACCATGCATTATTATTTACCAGGTATACTGATTTGCTTAATATGCAGTTTCAGATTGTTAGTTTTAATAATCTACTTAGCAGTACATCTTGCCTGAATATTTAATATAAAGACACTTACGGGCAGCACTGGTGCCAGGTTCTTGCTTGACCTGCAGAGATGGTCCTGTCACTGCCTCCCTGGCCACTGTTAAAAACAAAATAAGCACAAAATATAACACCACTCACTTCTGTTTGTTAAGCTATTTAAATGCTTTCATTGTATAACACATATTTCATTTTGACTGATGGTGGTATTCAAGCATGTGCCACAGTTTTTGCATGTTGATCAGTACAAGACTTATCGCGTACTTTAGGGAAGCTTAGTTTTCTATGTCTTGACAGTCTTGTCCATGTTTCAACTATTATAACTAAATGCAGTGTGAACAGATGAACATTGGAAACATTGCTGTTACAGTGGAAAAATATTGATTTGCATAATCACCACTTACACGTTTGTAATGACAGTATTTAGAACTTGAGACACTAACATAACAACGAAGAATGCATCGCAGTTTCACACTCCTCAGACTTATAATATAAAGTATCTGCAAAATGACTATACAGTATAAAGTCCACTCCTGACTGGACACTTGGTCCACTCCTTCATAATGATCAATCCTCTGTAATCCCTGCCACAGTGTCTGCCCCTTGATTGACAGGCTTCTTCTATTGTCTCCCTACCTTTGCTCCTCTATACTCTGGAGAACCTGCAGAGTGGGTTCTGCCCATGGGTAGCTAATCAGGGCTGGGATCATTCTTCGTAGTTGTATGATCGGGTGTTTTTTAATGTTTCTTACCTTGGACACTCCTCCCCCAACTATATCAGCAGTGACATCGAGACACATGACATGCTGATGCACACCATAGTCAGATGCCCACACCGTCCTCCCCACCACAACTGTTAAGAGTTGCCTCACACCGCAGTACCCATGCTTCCACCAGCGCCGATGTGTCAGGTGCTGAAAGCACCCAAGAAACCCACACCAGGAGGAGAGCATCCATTGAGATGCTCAATCTGGCTTCTCCCCTCGAACCTTAGATGGCCCTGACTCTGTACACAAACATGTGTCAGCAGCGTAGCACAAGGTGTGGTGTCCAGCAACTCAACCCTCAGTACCACTTTTTCCTTTTTTTTTTCTTTCTATGAAGTCTCAGTAGTGTGCAGTTGATGTTAAGATTGTTGGAACATATGTTCAGCACTTGATAGACTGAATATCATGATCTGGCAGACATGCATGGGTCCCCCCTCAACCTGAGTTATATGTTTAACTAGTGCTTACCCTATCATATGATGATTTGACAGTACTATTAAGTCTTTACTATATCGTACCTGTGCACATCAGTGGGTCTTACATGCCACAATAGTATTATCACCATGAAAAAAAAATGAAAATGCCATCCCAAGTATATAATGTTTTTTTATATTATCATCTTACCATCAGACTCAATGACAATGGCACTGTCAGTGTCAGAGTGTTCAGCCTCCACAGCTTCAGACTGTGCTGGTACTACCTCAGCAGGACAAGCAGGTTGCCTACGGCGATCTGTCAATGAAAGATAATAGGTATACTTACTGACTCTTTTCTTTCTCTGTTTAGTTATCACACAGTACATTTTCTAAGCAATTGACATGCTTCTGCCACTTGACATTGTCCTAACTGAACTATATGCACACCTATATGACATAACAAGTTTCTACCAATCAATATTTGATGAACTGTAAGTTACTCATGTACACAGCACTTCAATATTTAGTACTGACACAATAACGGCAATGAAATAACATTGTTCTTGAATGCAATACATACTACATAGTAACTCTGCACTACTATGTGATAACAGTAATACATATAGATATCTAAAATACATCATAACACATTAAATCTGGCTGAGACACAGTGGTAGTGACATCCAAGAATACTGTTTCAATATTAGTCCATTTGACGCCCATCACCTCTGCAAATGAACACACACAGCAAAATGTTATCTCAAAGAATGTCGTTTATCAAGACAGCATTAAAAAATAATAGTCATAATATTATAAATTTAGACATATTAATACAATGGATAGAGCAACAAAGTAACCAATTTCACAAATACGTATTTATCCATTCATGTAGCAGTACTATTATATTATTCCATCACTGATAATTTGTTAACATTACTTATGTTGAGGAAGGCGCTCCCCTGCAGCTGGCTTGCCTGCTGCCTCCCAGAGTTCATAGGCGAGGTAGTACCAGCACTTATCATTCTCTGGTATCTCCTCTCTGCACTTCAGTACATAAAAGTGCTGGCACAACAGCTTCCACTTCTTCTTCAGTTGTTCTACTCTCATTTTACTTTTAGCACCACATGCAGAAAGCTGTCTATGTGCCTCCACATTGAGTCCAACTTCCGGTTAGTGCTCCACATCAATATGTGACCATTACCTCTCGCCTGGACTGCCTCAAGCAGCACACATACCTCTCTCATGCTCCACTGTCTCATTTTTTTCCTTTTAGCTCTACAATACATAAACAAAAAAAAGACAGTGTATAGTTCAGAATGGTGATGTAAATTGTAAATGTAATACTACTTTTTACTGAATAATTACACATATTGTTTTTTTCTGACCCTCTTTGTGCCATAATAAGTGCCCAGTTGCAAGGATAGTAATACAATGACAATCTGTCTGTCTTTCTACACATCACTATATTTATAATATGTCAAAACATGACACATTTAATTAAATATTAGCAGTGGATGCTGTTAACTACATATTTTGCATAGACAGAAATATTAACATGTTGATGTATTAGAAACACCCACTACTGACAAACTAACATTGACTTCAGGACATTGATACTGTAGCAAACTGTTACTGCAAATCTCGGTGCAGCATGAGCATGGTAAGGCACAGCATAGTCCAAGTATTACTTTACTGTACTGTTGCATAGTTCAACTATATTGAGAATATTGCCATAGGCATGACTGTTGTTCATGGCACAGTGGGATTATCACAGGGCAAGCAGTACAACACCAGCAGTAGTAATGCATCAGCAAAAGTGCAGCTCTGCAAGTAAGAGCAACCACTATATTCAACAGTGGATGCACAGAAAAGTCCACCAGCTATCTACACTATGAACTGTCCAATCACCATTGCATTATGTCAACAAACATGTGCAGCTGTGTTGCTGTAAGGCAACAACTATGTGATGCTGTACCAGGCTGCAACCATCGTCAAGCACTAGCCACTGTTCTTTGTCTGCACCTTAACAGAGCACCTTAAAAAACAAGCAGTATAAAAACGCAAAAAAAATACTGGTTTCACACTGCCCCCCTCACACTCTGATCAGATGCACCATCAAAGAAGTATCATTCCTGATGGTGGACATCTGCACTCAGCACAATTGCAGATAATACAATGAAAACAGCACAAAGGGTCTGTGGCAGTAGCATGCTCTCCACCTTTACAGTCACACCCTCAAGCCCACTCCCCCCATCTCTTACACCAGTTTACATGATATGAGAACTGTTCTATTTTTTTAACAAGTGTTTTTGGTTCTGAAAACAACCTTTTTTAGTTTAATATCTGTTTAAACAGTCTGACAATCTCAGAGGACTTTGACGATTGCATCTTGAAGGTCACCTAGAAAACAGAAATTGCAGCATGCAAAAAGTGTACACCATCTGGTAGGTATAGCCAATCATAAGAATACTTAATTTCCAGATGACATATGGTGTACATTCCAGCCATTCGTAGAAATACAGATACTTGTATGTTAAGTTTTCTTTGGGTTCTGTCAATCAGGTACATATGGTGTTCTGCTTGCCAGACCCTATGCTCTGTAATATCCTCCCCCAAAAAATAACAGGCAGGCAACATACTCATAATAGAAGCGAGGTCCAATTTTGCTTCTGTTACTAAATCTATCTAGCGTTTGGTTCCCAAATCATTGCCCCCAAGATGAATCAGAAATATGACCGGATGAGCCTGAGTACTCAAAAGTCTGTGCATGGTTGGAATGAGGTGCTCCCACCTCATCCCACCCCTGGCAAACCACTTTACACAGCAATTTTGGAGCTGCAGGTTTAGCCCAAGATCACTGTGCTGAGCATACTCAGATGCGCGCCTCACTATACTGCTGCAACAATCCACAAAGTCCTTTTGTTGTTTTCTGCCAATCTCAGCTTTTCAACTTAGAAGTGGACAGACAGCTACCAAAAAAAATCAGTGTTCACCCTGTAGTACCTAAGCAGTAGTAAAAGTAAAACTGCAATTTCCCTCCCAAGTTCCACACTGGTCCAGTGGGCTGACCCATGAGACACAAATAAAAGTAATCAATGGCTAATACTCTGCCTTCCTTAAACAATGTAGTGTGCATACACTGAGTATGCCTACAGTTCTGCTCCAGCTAAAATGTGGGAGAATTTCAAGGTGGGAGAAATTCATCGTTTTGATTGTCATGCACTATCCACTGTTCTTTGTCTGCACCCTAACAGAGAACCTTAAAAAAACACGCAGTGTAAAACCACAAAAAAATACTGGCTTCACACTGCCCCACCACACTACCATCAGATGCACCATCAAAGAAGTACCATTCCTGATGGTGGAAATCTGCACTCAGCACAATTGCAGTTAATACAATGAAAACAGCACAAATGGTCAGTGCAGTGCTATACTTTCCACCTTTTCAATCACACCCTCCAGCCCACTACTCCCCTGTCTCTTACACCAGTGTGCATGATATTAGAACTGTTCTATTTTTTGACCAAGTGTTTTTGGTTCTGAAAAGAGCCTTTTTTTACTCAGCTATCTGTTTAAACAGTCTGACAATCTAAGAGGACTTTGAGGATTGCATCTTGAAGGTCACCCAGGAAACAATTGCCAGCATGAGAGAAGTGTACACCGTCTGGTAGGTATAGCCAATCATAAGAATACTTAATTTCCAGGTGACGTGTAGTGTACATTCCAGCCATTCATAGAAATGCAGATATTTGTATGTTGACTTTTCTTTGGGCTCTGTCAATCAGGTACACATGGTGTTCTGCTTGTCAGACCCTACACTCTGTAATATCTGAAAAAATGATTTTTATAGGCAAGATTGAAAGACTTATTGAGGCTGTGATGAGACACAAGCACAGAAAAATCAAGAGTCATCTCAGCTTGATGAAATTGTGCTTGAAAGTACAAACATTTGTTAATAGAGCAGTTTTTGCTCTTCAATGTTTGTGGCATAAGATGTCTCATGTACTTGAGCAGTTTAGGAAAATTTTGTGTGATGTAAAGATGAGGCTACAACAATATCCTTTCTTGACCCTGCACAATTTCTGTGATATTTTCACAGGACAGTGGTTGCACACACAACACTCTGAGGCATATTTCTGGGAGGAGTCATATTACTCTCAGAAAAAGGACAGCAAATTGTACATTGATGAGTCTGGCAAAGTCTGTAATGTGCTCAGTGTGTGTGATGATTCTACGATGGAGTCAGATGATGAATCTGAGGCAAGTATTCAGCCTCGTAAATGTCACTGTCTCTCATGGACATGTGATGACACACTGTAGGCAATATCGTTTGAGAAAGTTGAGCACTTTATTAACCTGTTTGTCATCACTGACCATAAAGACAGACACAAACTGTTTGAGAGGATATACCTATGTGAGATCTGTCCACACACTGGACTTATGGGTCACTCCCTTGCATGCATAGATAGTGGTGCCTGTGACAGTGTCTTTCAATATATGCGCATGCTGGGAGTACATCAATCAGGGATGAGGAACTTTGTGTACAGGGTATATGACATTCATTGTGTTGTCACTCAGTATACTCGTCTCAATGAGGCATTGTTGTCTGGTGACATGCACGGTGCCATTCAATATCTGAAACAGCTGTGACGTGTCAGCAGTGTGACTGATACTGTGGCCATTCAGGGATCTATTACTGATAGTAATTGTGTGTCTGTGCTAGAAAGCGATATTCTCAAACAGTTTGGGAAATCAAATTTCCAAATTTGAATTGGCAAAGAGACAGAAGTTTGACTCTGTATGTGTGTCATGTGATCGCCTTTGTTACCGAGAAACAAACAGTCACAGTTAACCTGGAAACCTTGTCACCATACAATGACATGTGGTTTTGACTTTCAGCATTTCTGCTGTTAAAGTCTAACTTTCAGTTAGACCCAATTATTGTGATGTGCAAGTACTGTTTTTCTAAAGTGAAGTGTAACATTCTGCCACCAAGGTCAGTCTTGAACAACATGGAGGCAGATGTGACACAAACTGAGACTGCCACATTGAATATGTTTGAACAGATTCTTATTCAGACAATGAAGCTGTTTCAAACAATTCTATGGATGAACACTAAGACACAGAATATTCCACAAAAAGAACTCATTAGATCTCATAAGAGTTCCATCATGTATCTTCCACTTCCTCTGCAGGAAAATGTGGGAGGCTATCTCCATAGAAAACACTTTTGTCATTCTTGTAAATTGTGTGCCAACTAAGTCTAAGGTGATTTGGCAGGATGTTGTTAATGTTGAGAAGGTGAAGCTTGCCCTTACTCACTTAAAAAACAACAACACTTTTTATGCAGACCTTAATATTGATCAGATCTCTAGTGTGCCTCTAGATCATGAGTTGGAAAACACAAAGCCAATGATTGAGGAGGTCAATGTTGAAACAAATGACAGTGTATACGAACAGTATACAATTCAACCACTACATGGGAGAGATCTGGTAGGGGACAACATTGATCTCTATCAAATGAAACAGGTGGAAGGTGAGCCTATGAGCATTTGTGAGGCAACACTGGAAGCATACTGTTTCCCAGACCTATTCCCAAAAGGGTCAGGTGGTTGCCTGGATGAAAGAGAAGTTCATGTACAGGGTGCTGAGTACCGAACAAGCCATGTGCTCAGTAAAGATGGCAAATTCAGATGCAACATACAGTACCTGTTTCATCTCCTGTGGGAGCATGAACATAGCATATTGTCTGCGTCTATTGTGCATACTATTCATCTGACTACTCCACTTGATGGAATTACAGCTGCACAGTTTCTTGAGATATTGAAGCAAAAAGATGAAAATGTGCAAGTTAATTTGTCTTCTATTCTGTCAAGTCTACATGGTACCAAAGAATATTGGTACCACAGACACTCTGAGGTGATGATAATGCTGCAAGAGCACAGCACAGCCACATGGTTTGTCACACTCAGTTGTGCAGAGTATGCCTGGGATGAGGTAATAGAACTGTTGAAGTGGGCAAACTCTGATGTTGAGGGTATTGCATCAATGACTCTTAGAGAGATGTGCTCACTTGACCCTGTCTCTGTCACAAGGCATATCCACAAGCAGTTCCATGATATTCTGACTTTCATTTTGTCAAAGGACAATCTGCCTCTTGGTGTTGTGGAACGTTACTTTTGGAGGACGGAGTATCAGGTGCGAGGTACTCCTCATATTCACATGTTGCTGTGGATCAAGGATGCCCCCCATATAGGTGAGCATAGAGCAGCACAAGTGCTTGCATTCATCAAGAAATATATCACTTGCCACATTCCGGACAAGTATGATAGTCCAACACTGTGGAAGTTGGTGAAAAAGTTCCAGCACCATATTTGTGCAAAATACTGCCGCCGGGTAGTGAAGAACAAATCTGATTGGTACACAAGATGTCATTTCAGATTTCCTAGATGTGTATGTCAGGACGGTTGCATGAATGATTTGTTTTCAGCAATGCGACACCACTTGAAGACAAAATCAACCAAGAGGGTATATGAGTTACCCAGAGATGAGAATGAGGTGTACATCAACGACTGCAACCCTACTCTTCTCCTAATGTGACAAGCAAACATAGATGTTCAGTTTGTGGCTGACAACTCATTGGCTCTGGTGTGGTATGTCACTTCGTACATTACGAAACATGAGCAGACTAGCTTGCAAGATCTTTGGAAAGATATTGCTTGTTCAAGCAAGAGCCTGACATCTCAGTTGTGGTCTCTAGGCTTGAAGACCATCTTACACAGAGAATGTGGTGCTTATGAGACTGATGATTTCTTGACTGGTACAGATCTGTATGGCAAGTCTGATGCTGTCGGCTTTCTCAGTGTGAACTACAAAGAGAAGTGAAAGCGTGTATTTATTCCTCATGCTGAGATTGAGGAACTGGCTGTCAAGAGACCCTCTTCAAGACATATCTTGAAGAATAACCTCTTTGACACATACTACCCCCATAGACACAAAGACATGGATGATATGTGTCTATTTCAGGTAGCTAAGTGGTATGACTACAAGACAGATGTCTCACCTGATTGTACATATGACATTTACAAGGTCAGAGGAGTGGATGGCTGTCTTGTTAAGAGACATAAGCCTTGGCTCATTGACCACTGTAAGTTACATCTAGGCATATATGAGAGCAGAGAGCATTAATACTTTGCTCTGTTATTCCTATTTAGACCCTGGAGGAATGAGGCTGAATTGAAAGGAGGTGACTGTGATACATTCGAGGAAGAGTTTAATCACAGTTACAAGACATTCAAAAGTCAATACTCAGCGATATACATACAGAGACTACATACTGAGAAGGAGCAGCTTGAAAAGGCACAGAAGCTACTTAAAGAGGATACTACTGTTAGCTCACAGGACAATTTTGATCCAGAAGGACAAGATATCCTTGGGAAACCTCTGCCTCTGAATGCTCCAGAAGTACTCATGTCAGAAGTGGAGAGTGCTATGGAACTTGGCACACACTGCAGTGTAGACCCAGCAGAATTGAGAGAGAGACTCAATGAGCAACAGCATGTGATTCACTCTCAGGTAACTGATGCAGTCTGGCATGGGATACTGCATGAAGAGAAGAAATGTGACTGTCTTGACTACAAACCACTGCTAATGTTTGTTAGTGGGTCAGCTGGTATAGGGAAGAGTTTCCTTATTGAGGCCATCACAGCTGAAATACAGAGCTTGACAGGGTCAGTGATATCTGTTACTGTTAGTGCTCCCACCGGACTGGCAGCACACAACATTGGTGGCGTGACGTTACACCGTCTGTTCATGTTGCCAGTAGAACATGGCAAAGCAGGAGAATATCGGAAACTGTCATTTGAGGTTGCATCTCAGCTTCGTTCAATGTTTTGTAAAGATGAAGTTACTCATTATTGATGAGATTAGTATGGTCTCTAATTTAATGCTTGCCTGTATACATCTACATCTACAGGAGAGCCTGGGGACTGACTATGGAGATGCATTCAGTGGAAAAAGCATTATTGTATTTGGAGACCTTTTACAACTTGCACCTGTGAACGCAGAACATGTCTTTGCAGCTGTTTCTGTGAAGCAGGCCAAGAATACACTTGGCTGCATTGGAGGTTTTAACCTCTGGGAGTTATTTACCTATGTCGAGCTGTATCAGAACATGCACCAAAGTGCTGACATCACTTACAAGGCTCTGTTGGATCAAGCTCGTACAGGTTCTCTGTCACCAGAACATGTTGCAATGTTAAATGGACAAAGAATCAGAATGGACACTGCATCCACAGAAACTTCATGTGATGTTTTCAGTGATGTGTGTTCCATGGGTACACGTATTGTGTGTCTTATGCCATGACTAAAGAAATGCGCTGCATTCAACAGTGTCATGTTGCAGAGAGAAAATCAATCAATTCTCACACTACATGCTGTTGACACAGTTGATGGTGTCATTTTAAGTCGGAAGCTGGTAGCTAAGATGACTGAATGACTGTCTGAATTGAAGTCAGATGTTTCACGCACAGCTGGTCTAGAAGCTGTACTTACAGTTTGTAAGAATGCATGTATCATGCTACAATGCAATCTTGATGTGGAGCATGGTATGGTAAATGGTGCCATGGGTAACATCATTGACTTTGTCTACAATGTTCAAAAGACATTTACCAAGACACTTGTACACTTTGACAACATGGAACGTCCTGTCCAGATTGATCGTACCTGTGTTAAGTTCCAGGTATTGAAGAATATCTATGTGAACAGGAAACAGTTCCCAATATGTGTTGCATATGCTATTTCCATCCACAAGTTTCAAGGTTTGAGTTTGGATTCAGCAATGGTGGACATAGGGACAGACATTTTCAAAGATGGCATGAGCTACGTCGCACTTTCACGCCTACGTAGTCTTTCTGGGTTGCACATCATAACAGTCACACCTCAGAAGATACATGCTGACAAGCACTGTATCATTGAGTACAACAGATTATGTACTCTATACCAGCCACAGATGTCTTTAATACCACTACCAATGTACGTGGTTGTCTCACATCCTTCAGTCACATCAACAGTTAGTAAGGAAGGAAAATGAGCTAGCACAACTGATGGAACTGGTCACAGTTCTAAGAAGGTCACAATGTCAAATACATATGCAGAGCCAGCTGTTGTTCAGAAGTCAGTTGGAATAGCTGTTGTGCCTGTATTTGACAACAGTAGTAGAGTTAACTGCTATGCTAATTCAGCTATGCAAGTCTTTCGCCACATGCCACACTTTGTTGAGGCAATATCTGCTTTGCAAGACCCTGCACTATCAAAGGAGTTGAAGCAGGTTGTCAACATGGCTTCTGATCAGGCTTAGAATGTGCAGTCACTAACACCTCTGCGGCAAGTGCTGGGCATATATGATGGATGCAGTACGTTTGCTGCAAGCATGCAACAGGACACTACCGAGTTTATGATGGCTATCATAAACAGCCTGGATGAAGAGGGAACTTTCATGCATCACTATTTTACTGTGTCATATGTTACCAAGTACATATGTCTGTTATGTGGTCATTCAGAACGAGATACCACAGAAGACATGCTTTGGGTTTCTCTGTTTGTGCCTCAGACTAAAGCTGTAAAGTTTCGGCAGCTGTTTACTAATACTGAAAGTGTGTGAGGTGTGGAGGTACATGTACTCAGTCCATATGTCTCAGGACTTCATCTCAATATCTTACGCTAGTATTGCATAGATTTGACTCCAATGGGCTCAGAGTTGACACACCCATCACTGATTTCACAGCTGGTAGAGTAGTATTTAACCAGTGTTTGACACTCATGCTGTGATCTACCACTATGGCCAGTCTGTACATTCTGGACATTACACTTGTCTGTTGAGGTATAGATCTGGATGGGTCGAGTGTGACAATTCAACAAGCTCTTTCAAACAGAGACTGCCGTGACACTTAAAAGATGCATATGTTCTGATACTGAAGAATTATGACAATCTTAATGTGTCAGAGGAATAGTTACACAACATGTGAAATTCCTTTACTTTGCTGTCAATCTTTTTCTTACAGAGTGAGTTTTCTCAACTGTCATTTGTTATTAGCAAATGTACAGTTGTGATTACTCAGGAGATATATCACATGGCTCTGTTGCATATCTAGACTCACTGTGACTTTAAGATTGTTGCGTTGATCAGTGACACAGTGAAAATAGTTGCAGTGGTGCTGGTGGTACCAACTGTCTTCACCAGTCACTAGAGAAACCACTTACATGTCTAGCAAAGACTTCTGCATGTCAAAAGAGATATTCCTATCTGGTCAAACTCTTCTGTCATAGTCTTTTGTTATGAGTGCGTTATATGCAGACATGAGAATCACACCTGGCACATTTGCTACATGTGTGATGGTATTAAGGTACAATGCTTGACCATCTGTATGTACAGCATTGTGTAGCATATCTTTAACTCAAGATTAACAGCACTGTGTCATGTGTTGAAAACTATGATCTGTGCTCCATATTAATTTTTTTCTTCTTATGCTTGTGTCTTGAACAAAAATCTAAATTGTTTGTCACAACAGCGCATTACTATGACTGTTTCATTGTCATGTATCTAGATTGTATATATATTTATATACACATACAGTACATACAGGCCCAGATATTAAAACTGCCAAATAAAAGTGCTTCCACTTGTGTTCTGTGTTGTAACGATCTCCTCTGGCATGGTTGGGGCATGAAAGGATGTCATGAGGTTGGTCCACAGTTGATCGCTACTGTCACCTGCAAATGGAGAGGACATATGTCAGTGCATGTCAGTCTGTCCATGGCAGGTGTTCCATAGCATGCATACAATACAGTACTTACCAAGCAGCCACCCATCCAGCCATCCAGCCCACAGAAGTGTACCCATACCTGAGTCATACAGGATAGGAGTCATGTGTTGAGCCATGGTACTTGGCACACATCCATAATCATGCCTCCTGCATTGCAAACAACCTGGCAATTAATGCTGTGATAGCCCTTGCGGTTCATGTATGCCTCCTTGTGGCTCTGTGGCAAGAGTATGACAATGTCGTGCAGTCTATGGTGCCACACATTGGGCATACCGCATACTGCAGAACACCTCCTTCATTGCCCGTATGTCAACAGGAGTCAATGGAATATGATGTGCTCCCAAGGTGCTTGAGGAATGCACGGTCACCTGTGTCACAGCCGGGACACAGATGACTGGTCCACACCAACAGCGTCACCAGTCACATGCTGGAATGAGCCAGTGACGTAGTACCATAGGGCACATAGCATCTTTGTCTCCACTGACATCTCGTGGGACTGCCATGTGCATGGTTTGACATCCCATGGATGCTATCACACAGTTTTGAGACAGTATAATAGTATACTTATTTTATTGTGGGAGTGCAGGGTCGAATCCTGCCATATGTACGTATATGTTGTATGCGTGTGGAACCCATATTTTTCTCAAAATCTTCAAAGGCACATCGGAACCCGGCCACACGTTCCCTGTAGTTTTAAGACCGGTCGCACAAACTGTGCGACCTTTAGGGGAAAGCAAAGTAATCGCAAAAAAGTGTAATTGTGCAATAGGTTGTCCCTTAATAACTCCGCAGCCGTATATCTGACCAGTTCGAAACTTGGCTGATCCCAAGATCTACTATGCCCAATCGTGCGTAGTAAATTTGAGAAACATCTGTTGAACGGTGGCAAAGTTATTAAGGTGCAAAATGTGACCCTTTAACCTTAAAAGTGATACTCAACCCTAACTATGGTAGCACTACCGTTGCCATAATATCTATATATACATATATATATATATATATATATATAAATAGATAAACCACCTTGGCATGGAACATGTTTCGAGGCTGGCGCGCGCTCGGTGTGAGTTGTACGCAGTGCCACAGGTCGGAGTGCTTCAACCACCCAAGGCATGCATATATCAGAGCATGAACGCACACCTCAGAGTGGTTTATCTTGTCTTATAAAATGTCAAAATTGTTTTGGAGTTGGGTAAGTGCAGGTGTGCAGTCGCACTCTGATACACATGGTCATGTGATGATCAATATCCAATCATTTCCAAGCAATTTCCTACCCATTTTCTAAATGTAAATGTATACTATAGAACGCAGTTGCACCCTATAGTTAGGACTGAGTAGGCAATTTAATGTTAAATCTCAAATTTTGTGCATTAATAACTTTGCAACTGTTCAATGCATTTGCACACAATTAGGAACTCCTAGTCTGATATAGAAGATGTCTTGATTTACCAAGTTGCATTTTCATTGGACATACGGTTTTGTGCAGCAAAGCACCAAAAGACACTTTTCACCACTTTTGATGTGTTTTTTTCCTGTGGCGCTGCACAGACACCGTGTGGTCTATTGGTCTGAAACATGGAACATAGAAAGAGGTTGGGTCAAAGAACAATCCAGCATTAGTTTGGTGAAAAAAATATTAATTAGATCTAAAGTATTTAATTTTGAATGTTTGGGTTCTGAGCATGCTCAGTTCACAAAAACATGTGTATGTATATTTTGTGAAAGAAGAATGGCCTCAGGGCTATCTGATCATCACCTAATGGCCAAAGATTTTGCACGCTCACAGAGGAAAATCTTCTGCTGCGAGAAATATTTCAGCCATGTGAGCCGCCATCTTGTTTTCAGTTTCCTGACTTAACAAATGTTGTAGTTTTCTCCGTGGGTAACATCTGGGTTGAATGAGACATGTTTTCTTCTCAGGGGAACCCCCGGTATCGAGCCATACCTTTGGCTTGCTTTGGTTTTGTCAAAAAATAGAGATTTTAAATTTTAAATTCTTCGTTCATGACTCACTAATGTTTTCCTCCACGAGCCCACAAAATCTTTGGCCATGAGATGATTTTTAGCTGTGAGCTTCCTCCATGTCGGGGCGACTAGATAGCCAGATTTTCATGACCAGATGTCCATGAGGAAGACCAGATGACCCTATGGACAACCAGATGGCCCAAATTGGGACAACCAGATGTCCACTTGCTGCAGAAGAATTTCTCGTGGCCAAAAAATGTGCTATCTCACGGCTTAAAAATTGTTAAAGGTGTAAAAACATCAACACTGCATATCTCAATAATGGTTTGGTCTTTTTACTTGAAATTTGCAGGGTGTTGAGGGGATGTTCTAGAGATGTAAATTATTCTATTTAGGAGTTTGGGAATTAATTGGCTGCAGAGATATTCAATGACATATTTGACCTTTTCCCTTAGGATTACATTGTGGTCTGTCATGACTTTCAGAGTTGCTATCTCGAAAATGAAGTGAGATACAGACTTTTCTATACTGTTGTCTTAGGACACCTTTAGGTGACCTATCCCACTGAAACAAGATTTTAAACTGTACAGTAAGCCTGCAGTGAAATTTTCTTTGTAGGTTGCACAGTTCATGAGATACTGTTACATTTATGTACCAAGGACTCCTTGCTGTATAGGGATGCTGTATAGCTATGCCAGATGTATATTGTTATGCAGTAATGGGCAATGTGGTAGAGCACTTGGCAACCTGGTACCAACACATGATTTTTACTACTACATTACATTTTTCCAAAAGTAAGAACATTGTAGCAAAACACTTTGTTTTAATGCATCAGTCAGGGTTAAAGTGACAAAAATCAGGAAATTAGATGTTAGGGTTGAGTACCTAAACCCCCAGACCCCTCCTCCACAGACAGACAGATGCCAGGATGTGCCAAAGGGTTGTGCAGCCTCTCATCCCATTCTCCTGTACTGTAGCATGTCAACCTGCTTACACATGGAATGGGGTGAGAGTTGAGTCACATGACCCCATGGCACACCTCGGCATCTGTCAGTCTGCAGAGGAGGGGTGTGGGGGGTTAGATGCTCAACCCTAACTTCTCATTTCCTGAATTTTGCAGCTGTAATCCTAACTGATGCATTAAACAAAGTTTTTATGCCATAAATATATATATGTATTTTATGCCATGGGGTTGAGAGCTTTCTCAGTAGGATATCCTGTGTTATTTCCACTGCAGTGAGAATAAATCCTGAAGATGACATTTATCCATATGCTGCTGATGTCACCAGAGTGGGAATAACTGCACTGCAGCTTGCACTCTAAAGGAAACTGCTTCAGAAAACAGTTTATCTTTTACCAGGAGAGAGACACACTAAGCTGAACGTTTGTTTACATGTGCAACCCAGGAGCACTTGAAACTGAAGTGACTTACTCAGAATCACACAGTATGCAAAGGAGGGGCTGTAGAATTCAAACCCAGGTCTCTAGGTTTGTAGCTCAGAGCCTTAAACCACTGCACTATCCTGCCTCCTTAATTTTTTTCTTATCTCTTTCCAACTAAAGCTTGAACTTACTCAATTAGCTTTGCAAATGAATATCACCTGTGTCCCATTGTGTTTCTAACCTTCCTAGCCCATTACTGTTCTAATCTCAGCTTCAAAACAACCTGAATTTTAAATGAAACTCTTTTACAAAGCACTTTCTCTTTCTCAGTGCTACCAGCAACAATTTGTCTTTATCTATGTGAGCCTCTGACTCACTCAATTAGCACTGCAAAACACTGTCAGCTGTGTTTCTCACTCCCAGTCCATTCAGAACACACACACACACACTGACAGCACACACAGAATGAGCAGGAAACACACAGAATCAGAAAAAATGTTTCTATAGCTCTCACCCCTGTGGTATAAATCACACACATGATGGGCAGATCACGGGATATGGAAAATATTCTCACTCCTGCCTTGTGAGCTGTGTATTTTCACTCATGCCTTTGGCACTCATGAGAATACACAGCTCACTCTGCAAGATTGAGAATATTTTCCATATCCCACTCCAGCCCATCATACTACATAAACTGCACTAGCTGCCGATTCGGCGGATCACCTTAAAGTTGGCTTGCTGACTTTCAAAGCCTCACACGATTTTGGCCAGGTATATCTGAAAGAACTCCTGGTTCCTTACTGCCCGATCATCAATCCGGCTTGGCCGATGAGGGGTTGCTAGAGTTTCAAGTTTGAATTTAAAATCATCTGGTGATAGATATTTTTCTTACTGCCCCACCCTTTGGAACTCCTACCCGTCGGTTACGAGTGTACTTCTGTGGAGGGATTTAAGAGGGTTTGAAAACCTTTCTTTGGGAAAAAGCATTTTTGGAATACTGATTGGCATAATATCTTGGTCTTGTTGAATATTTTAATGAAGTTTTAAATTGTTTTAACTGTTATTTATGTAAGGCACCTTGATAATTGAAATAGCATATAAATAAAATTATTATTATATTATATATATATGTAACTATATATATATAATATATATAAATAAAAACTATATATACATATGTATCCAGTATATATATACATACATATATATATACACACACATATATATATATATATATATATATATATATATATATATACACACAGTACAAGTTGCATTAAACTATTTCACCAATGAGTTGGTTTAGCATTGTTTTTTACATTTGGCAATTCATATTGCATTGTTTTTCAATGCTTAACCAGCTCAATAGCAATTTTTGTAAAATGTTTTTGTAGCTCATTTGGAATACATCTGCAGTCCAGTCACAATGCAATGCAAAACTGAGTTTTTACTCTTAAAAAACAGTTTGTGAAGGGCAACACTTGTGCAACTCAGTCAGAAACACTAGAACAACTCATTGGAGAAACAGTTTAATGTGACTTGTACTGTAGGTGGGTTCATGACCCCATAGTTAGGGCTGAGTAGGCACTTCAATGTTAAACTCAAAAGTTTGCAGTTTAAAACATTGCAACTGTTCAATGGATGTGCACAAACTTTGGTATGTGCCTTCCTGTGGGGTAGATCTCTTGATGTAGCAAATTACTTTCCGGTCAGATGTGCATGCCGGAGTTATAGAAAGGTAAAAAAAAAACATGTTTTTGCTGATTGACTTTGCTGGGATTTTTCTTTGAACTTGCCTATAGCCCAGACAGTTTGGTGTTTTGGTCTGCAATTTTCAGAGCAGAACGGGATGCCCCACAGATGTGCCTTTTGCTAGTCTGGTGAAAAAATAATAAGCAGTTTTTAAGTTATTGCATTTTAAAAATTTGAAAAAATAATTTCTGAGCATGCTCAGTGAGCATTAAAATATAGTGGTATGAAATGAAGTAGGACTCCTGCTTTGTATGGGAAAATTCCTACTTCGTATGGCGCCGTCTTGTCAGTTTTGTCTGAAAAATCTGAATTTGGAAATCTCCCAAAATGATACTCTGGGGAGGAATCAACACATTTTGCTTGCTTATTGGGACCCCCCTTGTGCATTCTGCACTTTACTGTGTTAAAAACATTGTTAAAATTTGTTTTATTTATCATTTAAATTTTTGTTCATATGGTCACCATATGAAGTAGGATCCTAGTTTGTCCGATGAGATACAAACTAGGATCCTACATGAACCAAAAATCCCAAATACTTATTTTAATACAAAAATATTGCTGCCAGCATTGGGGTGCCCAATCCTCTTGTTGGCACTAGATGCCAGTGTCCCAATGGTCTCCCACATTGTCGACATTGAGTGCCCAATCCCGTGTTGGCAGTAGCCCCCCCAAGGTTGGACACAGGGGAGCCCACTCTCACTATCCCCAGTTATGTTTTATGATCCCCAACACCACCAGTACTGTGGACACTAGGGAACCCACCCCCAGTATCCCTTAATGTTCCTTTCCATATACCTGAAACAAGAAAACAGTCCTCCAAAATCTTTTTTGTTTATAATCCTATATAGAAAGAAAATGGTCCCTCATCATCTCCCCATCCCCCTCCCCATCCCGACCCTCCCATTGAACAATCCACTACCCCATATCCCATTGCCTATACTTACCAACAGAGGTCTTCTTCTGTCATCTTCTGTGGACCAGGACACGTCTGCATTCTTCAAAGCTGAACCACAAACTGAAGAATCAAGGTAAGCACCGTATAATGGCTGTCAATGGTGTTTTGAACTTATGTTGATATCTCAGCTATTTTTCATTGTTTTCTTACCAAATTTTCAACTTGCCTTTTTTGGACCCCACCTTATCAACACTGTCACTGTGTTTCATTAGTCAAACCTGTAAGATGATTTTGCAGTCGCTGTGTGAAATTACCTTTCAGGACCCATCAACAAAATGACAGTGCCAGTGTGCATGAGAAGGGTCCCAGCATCATGTTGAAAATTTGGTGAAAACATTCTCAAAAATGGCCGCATTATGAGTCTGTGTGTTGTGCAGTTTCTATGCAGACACATAACTTTGGTAATTTATAATATTTTGACACCAAATATTTTTAACATTGCCATTTTTCACACCACCTCATAAGCAGTACAGCTATCATTTTCCACATCCTGCCCGAAACATGTTTTCACTACTGTGGCACAGAATGGCTCATACGTTGTATGAAATCAACTTTTGTGGCCAACTAATGAAATGACAGTGCCATTGTTCATAAGGTGAGGTCCCCAAAAGGCCATGTTGACAACTTGGTGCAAACATTCCTCAAAATGCCCGAGTAACATGCATCCATTGATCTAATTCTATGCACGTGCATAACTTTGGTACTTTTCCATATTTTGTGGGCAAATTTTTAACATAGACATTTTTTCACACCACCTTTTGAATGGTACAGCTGTCATTCCCTACATCCTGCCTGAAATGTGTTTCCACACCTGTGGTGTGGAATGGCATTGCAGTTCCACATAATTAGTTTTGCCTTGTATTTCGCAATTGCTCTGTACCAGGGTACATGAGGTGGGGTAATAAGATGGCTATGCTGACACTTTGGTCACTGTTGTTCAACACATGGAAGTGCAGGGCCTGTATAGGATTTATTTTATCAATACTTTAGCCCTCGATTGGGCTGATAGCGGTCCACTGGACCACCAGGGATATTGGACATGAGTTATAGTTACTGAAGCCCACGATCTGCTGTGGGACACATTGCTGTGCTGTTCAGGGGTGTTGGTCCCCAATGGCTGCTGCCTAGCAGGACGCTAGGTGCAAGTCACCAGGGATCGGAGCACCTGCATGCAAATGGGGCCATAATGACGTGCAAATGGCACCATTTGTGCCTTGCATACATTATGGACCCATTTGCATGTGAACTTTTGAATATCATGGTTGCTGCTCATAGTGCAATGGAATGCGCCAGCGCATCCCCCTACTCCACTCTGGCCACTTGCTTGAAGAAGTGCCACGCGCCATGGAGCCACCGCAGGTGGTAGGTGTGATATTCAACAATGCTGTGCCATGGCGCAGCCCGCTGAATATCACCCAGTCAATGCCCCTGTGCAGCCAAGTTGCACTGTGCCCAGGCTTGTGCCACAGCCTTGCGCAGTTTGACTATCTGGGCCACTGTGTTTCTGTATGCACCTGTTTGGCAAAAACAGGATACGCGCTTCTATTACTGTTACAGTTACTGTTTCCACTTGCGTTTAAGTCCCCATTTGCATTACCGTTCCCATGTACGCCACCGTGTGCATTACCCTTTGCATTGTCATTTGCACTTGTGTTTTCGTTACTGTTACCATTTGCATTTCCACTAATGTTTTTGTTTGCGTTTTTGTTTGTGTCACCGTGCGCATTGCCGTTTGTGTTTCCAGCAGCCCTTTCATTTGTGTTTGTGTTTCTCTTTCGTTTTGTGTCTTCCTTGCTGTTACTGTTACCATTTGCGTTTGCAATTGCATTACTGTGCCCATGCACATTACGGTTAGCATTTCCATATGCGCTTGCATTTCCCTTTGCACTTCTGTTTCCTTTGCTGTTATTATAGTATATGGTTAGGGCTTTATCTAGATGGAAAACAGTGGCTTCCCAAATGTTGCTGTAGGACAGTTCAAAGGTCAAAAAAGTTGTTGTACTATCGTTCTGATGTCAGATAGATAGTACAACAACTTTTCAGCCTACATGATTGGCTGAAAACTGAGCTGATCAAAAAATGCACTCTAAAATGGAGGAGGTGTCTAACGATCAGTCGGTTGTGCCATTCAGTCAGACAGTTGAGATACGGACTGCCGTACTCGGCTCGGTGTTCCCAAACTATCAGTTTGCCAATGTTTGTTTTTTTATTTCTTTTGCGAGCAGGACCACAGGAAGCAGTGAAGCACCGATATCTTCAGTGTTGGAACTGGATGGCGACTGCAGCATGGACTGGGAGAGGAGCAACCGAGCAAGCTAGTGGGACAATATTCACAGAGGTATGAACCTTGTCAAAGTCAAACCTCCTACAGTTTGAGGAACCATATGCCATATAAAATAGTATACTGTATGGTTGCTTAAACACAACAAGGCATTGTTGCCATCTTGGGGAAATGATTCTGTCACATGGACCTCTCGAGCTTCGCTCTTGAGGTCTGTGTGAAATCATCACATCCCCTCAATGGCAACATAGTCTTGTTGTGTATGAGCAACCATACCCTATTCTATTAGTTGCTGTTACCATTACCATTTGTGTTTACAATTGCAGTACTGTGCCTGTGCATGTTTCAGTTTGTGTTTCCATATGCACTTCTGTTCCCATTTCTGTTTCTCTTTCCTTTGGTGTTATTCTTCATGTTAACTTTACCATTTGCATTTACAATTGAGGTACCGTGCCTGTGCACATTATGGTTTGCGTTTATATGTGCGCTTGCATTTGCGGTTCTGTTCCCTTTCACATTCTTTTTCTGTGACACTAAACATTTCATTTGAATAACCACTGACATCACTGTTCATGTTACCAGTTGCGCTTTCGTACGTGCTTCAATGTCCGTTTGCGTCACTGTTCACTTCGGCGTCACTTTGCACTTGTGCTTCTATTAACATTTCCTTTACCATTTACATTTGTGTTACCATGTGCACCACTGTTCACGCTTCTGTTCACATTGCTGTTCCTATCACTATGTCGCATGATATCATGTGGTGGGAGTGTGGGGCCCAAAGGGCTCCACGCTCCCGCTGCCGCATTACATTCACTATTTCTCGTCATATTCTCAAAAAGAAGGGATATTAGAGGCAAAAAACTATGTTTAATGCATTAGTTAGGGTTGTTCCACAACAACAAAAGTGAGGAAGTTCATTGTTAGGGTTGAAAGCCTCCCTTGAACCCCCTCAGCCCACCCCCCAACTGGCATCGGGTTACGCATTGGTTCATCAAGTCCTAACTCTCACACCATTCTCCTATACCTCTGCTTCTTTACACATGTGATGGGGTGAGAGTTAGGGCTGATGACCCCAATCACCCGATGCTGATGGGGGTGGGCTGGGGGATTCAAGGGGGCTTTCAACCCTAACACTCACTTTTTGTTGCTGTTGAACAACCCTAACTAATGCATTAAATGGATTTTTTTTGCCTCTAATATATATTATAGTAGCACAGTAGTGCTACTATAGTTAGAGTTGAGTACCCCATTTAAGGTTAAAGTGTGAAATTTTGCATCTTAATAACATTGCCATTGTATGATGGATTTGCCTGTAATTTGGCAGGCATGGAGCAATGCCATAGATCTCTGGATCTTCCAAGTTTTGTGACTGTCAGATATATGGTTGTGGAGTTATAAAGTGACATTCCATAGCATATTTATGCTTTATTGTGCATTCTTTGCTCACATCTACAGGTCGCATGGTTTGCATGACTGGTCCAAAAACTTCAGGAAACATGTAGCAAGGCTCCCTGATTGTGCCTTTTGAAGTTTCATGAAAAAATATTAAACATTTCAAAAGTTATTCAAAAAAACAAGTTTTCCATTATGGGTAAGGGGAAAAGTTAACAAAAAGTTCAACAGTGTTGCAAATGCAGTTTTTAGTGTCACAAATGACCCCTGTAGTGTCATGAGTCAGCCATTTTTTTTTCAGTTAGTGGTCACAGAAATGCTTGGCATTAAAATTTGGGACCTTCTAGGGACTCAATTCTTTTTGTGTTCACCTAGTCGGACCCTGAGGATGCTAGCCATGTCTTTTTTGGGGGTGTTAAACACCCCAGAAATATGTTTCTGAAATTTTTGTAAAAAGTAGTGTCACAAAGTAGTGTTGCACTTATGACACTTTCATGATTTTATTTGTGAAAGTGTCGTGATTTGCGACACTATTTTGCCACACTATGCCCAAAATAACAGGAATTCTTTGCCACCCTGTTGCAAAACAACGGTTCAGACTTTTGGGCTGAAGTTTGAAGGGAAGAAAGCCAACACCTCACAGCTGTGCCTTTTGGTGCTTTGGTGACAAAATATTGCATGGATGGAGAGTTACATTGCTCCGAAGTTGATGCTTTTTCCCCACAGACTAACATTGCGGCATCCGCCACACCTTTCGAGGCCCGTATCTCAGAAACACTTCAAGATACAGACTTTCATCAGAAAAATGCTTAGCCCCCCACTACGAGGCTAAGTACAAAACTAGCCAGGAAAGTCATAATTTATAAAAAATAAAAAAAATTTTCTACGTCGTATGGTTCCTGAGTTATAAGCAATTTAGTGTTCCAAGTGATCATTTTTTGCTCCGAGGCCCATTATTATGCATACATTCTTTGTATTCACTGTGTTTCTCTGTGCAGCTGTTGGTGAAAAAAAATGGTGTGTGCTTTCGTTATTGTCACAGTTAGCATTCCCACTTGCATTTCTGTAACCATTTGTATTAGCGTTCCCATCACGCCACCATGTACATTACCCTTTGCTTTTTTGTTTGAGCTTGCATTTGTGTTACTGTTATCATTTGCCTTTCCATTACTGTTTCTATTTGCGTTTCATTTGCATCACCATGTCATTACCATTTGTGTTTTGCGTGCGCTTCTATTTGTGTTTGCATTTCCTTTAGCGTCATCGCTGCTGTTACCATTAGCATTTGCATTTCCTTTTGTGGTACCATGACCATGCGCATTACCATTTGCATTTCTGTATGCACTTGCATTTGCGTTTCCATTTGTGTTACTATTCCCGTGTACGCCACCATGTGATTTACCCATTGCGTTTTCATTTGTTCTTGCATTTGCGTTACTGTTAACATTTGCATTCCCATTACTGTTTTTGTTTACGTTATGTTTTGCATCACCACGTTCATTACTATTTGCGTTTGTGTACACGCTTCGGTTTGCATTTCCTTTGGCATCATCGTTGCTGTTACTGTTAGCATTTGCATTTCCTATTGCGGTACCATGACTGTGAGTGTTACCAGTTGCATTTCCATACATGCTTGTGTTTCTGTTTCCATTTGCATTACTGTTCCCATCTACACCATTGTGTGCGTTACCCTTTGCATTTTTGTTTGTGCTTACATTTATGTAACTGTTAACATTTGTGTTTCCATTACTGGTTTTGTTTGCATTTCATTTTGCATCACCATGTGCATTACCATTTGTGTTTGTGTCGTGCTTCCATTTGCATTTCCTTTAGCGTCATTGTTGCTGTCACTGTTAGCATTTGTGTTTTCTATTGTGATACTGTGACTGTGCACATTTTCATTTGCATTTCCATATGTACTTGCATTTGTGTTTCTATTTGTGTTACCGTTCCCATCTATGCCGTGTACATTACCCTTTGCATTTTGTTTGCATTTGCGTAACTGTTAACATTTGTGTTTCCATTACTGATTTTTATTGTGATTCCTTTTGCATCACCATGTGCATTTCCATTTGCATTTGTGTTTCTGTTTATGTTTCCTTTGGTGTCATCATTGCTGTTACCGTAACTGTCTGCATTTCCAATTACTTTATAGTGCCCATTTGCATTATGGTTTGCTTTTTCATACGTGCTTGCATTTGCATTTCTGTTTTCATTAACATTTGCACTTGTATTTGTATTACCATTTGTGTTATCATTTACATTTGCGTCACCATGTGCATTAGTGTTTGCCCTTGCATTTGCGTTGCCGTTACTTCACTATTTATAGTGCACATTCTCAAAAAGAAGGGAAATTCATGGCAAAAAAACTCAGTTTAATGCATTAGTTAGGGTTGTTCCACAGTGACAAAAGTAAGGAAATTCAATGTTAGGGTTTTCACCCTCCTTGCACCTCACCCCCACCCTGCCCCCACCAACAGGCACCTTGGTGTGCATTGGGGTCATCGGTCCTAACTCTCACCCCTTCCCATGTGTAAACAAGCTGAGGTGATGCAGTATAGGAGAATGGGGTGAAAGTTAGGACTGGTGACCCTAACGCACACCCGGATGCCTGTTGGTGGGGGGGTGCAAGGGGGTGGGAACCCTAACACTGAATTTCCTCACTTTGTTGATGTGGAACAACCTAACTGATGATTAATACAATTTTTTCCATGAATATATATATATATATATATATATATATATATATATATATATATATATATATAATATATATACATACATAACTTCATTACAAAAGCTCCATTAATGCATCAGTTGGGGTTTCTATTACAGCAACAAATGTCTGGAAATTCAGTGTTTGGGTTACCAACACTACCATCCACCCCTGCTCCTCACCCTTCACCAACAGGCATCAGGTGTGCCTTGGGGTCATGAAGCCTAACTCTCACCCCATTCCATGTATAAACAAGCTGAGATGGTACAGTATAGGAGAATGGGTGAGAGTTAGGGTTGATGACACCAAGGCACACCCTGGTGCCTGTTGGTGTGTGGAGGGTGGGTGATAGAGTTGGTAACCCTAACACTGAATTTCCAGACTTTTTTTGCTCTACCAGAAACCCTAACTGATACATTAATGGAGTTTTTTCAATGAATTTCACTTATTTTTGAGATAGTATAATAGTATCCTTATTTTACTGTGGGAGCACAGATTTCTTTGGACACTCCATTACCATAGCCCTACAAAACTTCCTGTCAGTAAACTGCATCTGTGATTAATACCGTCCCTTTCCCTGTCCTTCCCACCTATGCTCTCCTCCTAACTGACTCATTCCAGTCTCAATGTTCATTCCTGTCTGCACTTGTTGGGGTCCTTGGATTGGAATTCAAGTCATTTTAGATCTGCACTTATAATGTTCAATACCTTCTTTAATTGTATATGCCATTGACACATGTATTCCTTCAGTTTTTATACTACTAATTGGTCATTTTGTATGTATGTATGTATGTTAAGAGCTCCTTGTTGCCCTCTCCCCAGGACGCTGCATGAGACGTGCAACTTGTTGTTCAATGTGCCCTTCCTGATGAAATATTTCAATAAATAAACAAATAAAATAAATAAATCCCTTCGTAGATGTGCATATGTATGTAGATGTGGAAGCACAAGGTCCTCTGGGCCCTGTGCTTCCATGTGTCAAAAAACAGTGACCAAATTGTCAGCATAGCCATCTTATTACCCTACCTCATGTACCCTGGTACACAGTAATTATGAAATGCAAGGTAAAGTGTAGTTATGCACAACTACAACACCATTCTGCACCACAGGTGTGAAAACACATTTCAGGCAGGATGTGAAAAATGACAGCTGTTCATGAGGTGGTGTGAAAAAATGGCTATGTAGAAAATTTGGCATCAAAAGATTTAAAAGTAACAAAGTTATGCGAGTGCATAGAAAAAATTAAATGGACGCACATAACTCAGGCATTTTAAGGAATTTTTTCCTAAATTTCTCAACATAGCCTTTTGGGAAGCTCATCTCATGAACACTGGCACTGTCATTTCATTAATCATTCCCAAAAGATTATTTCACACAGCGACCATGTCATTGTGCACCACAGTAGTGAAAACACATTTCAGACTGGATGTGAAAAAATGACAGCCATACTGTTCATGAGGTGGTGGAAAAATGGTAATGTTGAAAATTTGTAGTAAAAATATTAAAATTGGGGATATTACGGCGTGCATATAAACTCTTCAATGACCGTACATAACTCAGGAGTTTTTGGTATTTTTGCACCAGATTTTCAACATGGGTCTTCTGGGACCTGACTGCATGAATACTGGCACTGTTATTTCATTAATCAGTCCCCAAAGGTGATTCACTTTGTAGTTCAGCTTTGAACAGTGCAGATGTGTCCTAATCAACAGAAGATGGCAGCCAATGGTCTCTGGTGGTAAATATAGGGTAAGGGGGGTGTGGGGATCTGGGTTGTTCATTGGGAGGGTAAGAATGCAGGAGGTGGATGGGTGAGATGTGAGGGACCATTTTCTTCTTTTCTGGATCTTTAAAAAAGACATTGGGAGACTGTTTTCTTTTTATACAGGAACAAATAAACAATATTTGGGGACACTGGGTACAGGCTCCCCAGTGTCCCACAGTACTGGGGAGTGAAATGCACAACTGGTGACACTGAGAGTGGGCTACCCAGTGTCCCATACTGTTGAATGCAGATGGGTTGTAATGCCGACACTGGATTGGGCACCCCGATGTTGGCAGCAAAACAGTAAATGCTAAACCAATATTTTGGTATGCTGAATGTGGGTTTCCCAGTATATCACACTGGCGGGAGTGGTGGGGGAGGATTTCTACTGCCTGACACAAGGATTGGGTACCATGATGTTGGTAGAAACATTTTTAATAAATAAACATTTTGGGACACTGGCAGTGGACTGCCTAGTGTCCCACAGAGAAAGCGTGTGTGTGTGTGTGCGTGTGTGTGTGGCGGGAATTCTACTACCAACATGGGTATTGGGCATCCTGATATTGGCAGAAAAATTTTCTTAAATAAAACATGCCTCAGCCCCCATAGAAGCAGTAAAATGAGAAAAACTCATTTATTAGGAACACACCAACATGTGTTTACGTAAAGAGGCGCCAAGGAACACAATCTTAACATTGTTTGACACAAAAAGTGGTCAGGAAAGTTTTTTTTTACTGTGCTTAATGTTTTTTTCACTGAAATTGTGCTGCAGATTGCAGTCATTTTCATGAAACATTGTGTTAGTTGCCCAAAATTGTCACAATTTGTAGCAGTTTCGACAAAGAAGTGCCAGAAATTGTGGCACTAGCAATGACCAAAACATAAAAACTTTGTGGCCACTATTTTGAAAAAATAATGCCAGGATCGTGTTCCTCAGGCCCCAATTAGGTAAACACAAATGTTGGTGTTTGCTAAGGGGCAGTTGTTTTTTTTAATTACATTGTTTTTTAGCTGTTACTAACTGAAAACAAGAAGGTGACTTTTCAAAACTGCAAAACTCAATTGCAGCAGTCAAAAGTGCTTTCACAAAAGCAAAAAGTGTTTTCATGGTGGACATATATACTTTTCCCATAGGCTATAATGAAAACTTTAAACATTAGTAACTTTTGCATGGATTCATATTTTTTCAACAAACCTTCAAAAGGCATATCAGTGACCCAGACCTCATATACCTGGACAATTTCAGACCAGAACTCAAACCATTTGGGCCGTAGCCCCGAGAAAAGAAATTGACAAAAAGTGGTATTTTTCACATTGTTTGGCACTCTGCAGTTCCACAACTGCACATCCAACCAGGATGAAACTTGCAAGATCCAGATATCTATTGTACCAGATGGTGCATGCAAACATTCAGGTAAATCAGACCAACAGTTGTAAAGTTATTTAAGTGTATTAAAGTGCAAACATGTGGGTTTAACATATATATATATATATATATATATATATATATATATATTAGAGGCAAAAAACTCCATTTAATGCATTAGTTAGGGTTGTTTCATAGTGACAAAAGTGAGGAAATTCAGTTAGGACTGACAACCCCAATGTGCACCCTGATGCTGGTTGGGGGTGTGGGGGGTCCAAGAGGGGCTCTCAACCCTAACACTGAATTTTCTCGCTTTTGCCACTGTGGAATGACTCTAACTAATGCATTAAATGGAGTTTTTTGCCTCTAATTTCCCTTCTTTTTGAGAAGGATACTGAGAAATAGTGAATGTAATGCGGTGGCGGCAGGGCCCCGCGCTCCCGCCACGTGAGGTCTTGTCACATAGTAACACGGTGCCCGCAAACACAAATGGTAATGTGCATGGTGACACAAAGCAAAACAGAAAGATAAACAGTACTGTAGACACAAATGGTTAAATAAGGCAAACACAAGCACAAATGGAAACGCAAAGGGTAACACACATGGTGCCGTAGACAGGAACAGTAAGTGAAATGGTTACGGAACCACAAGCAGAAGTGGTAAGGGTAACAGCAATGTAAGTGCACAGGCTAGTTTTCCCCAAAAGCTACATAGAGAAAGACAGTGAGTACAAAGAATGTATGCATAATAATGGGTCTCGGAGCAGAAAATGAGGAGTTGGAATACTAAATTGCTTATATCTCAGGAACCGTACAACGTAGAAAAAAAATTAAAAGTCATATGATTTATGACTTTCCTGGCTAGTTTTGTACTTAAGCATTTTTCCAACAAAAAGTCTGTATCTCACACCATTTCCGAGATATGGGCCCTGAAAGGCGCGGCGAATGACATAATGTTATCCTATGGGAAAAAAGAGAAGTTTGGAGTGCCATAACTTTGGCTCCCTGTAATATGTTTTCACCAAACTGCTAAAAGGTTCATCTGTAGGATGTTGGCTTTCTTCTCTCCACATTTCAGCCCAAAAGACCAAACTGTTATTTTGCAGCAGGGTTGCAAAAGATTCCTGTAATCGCGGTGGATGCCGAATGTTATACTATGGAAAAAGCGTCAACTTTGGAGTGCCATAACTTTGCTGTCCTGTAATATTTTTCACCATTTTCAAGATACAGGCCTGAAAGGCACAGCGAATACCATAATGTTATCCTATGGGAAAAAATAGAAGTTTGGAGTACCATAACTTTGGCTCCCTGTAATATGTTTTCACCAAACCACTAAAAGCACATCTGTTGGATGTTGGCTGCGTTCCTTCAAATTTCAGCCCAAAGACCAAACTGTTCTTTTGCAGCAGGGTGCAAGAATTGTTATTATTTTCACACAGCCTGGAAAAGTACAGTCGAAATTGGGAAAGCTTTCAAGAAATTCATTTGACAGTGTCATATGTGAGTATTTTCATAAAGTACTTTTCCAGAAATTTGAAAAACATATTTCTGGGGTGTTTCTCCCCAAAATAAAGACATGGCTAGCATCCTCAGGTCCGACTAGGTGAATACAAAAATAATTAGGTTGCTAGAGGGCCCCAAATTTAAATGCCAAGAATTTTTCTGATGACCAACTGAAAACAAAATGGCAGATTTGTGACAGTAAAAAGGCCATTTACGAAAGTAAAAACTGCATTTGCAACTCTGTCGAACTTCTTGTTAACTTTTCCCATTGACCAGTAATGGGAACTTGTTTTTTGAATAACTTTTGAACCGTTTAATATTTTTTCATGAAATCTTCAAAAGACACATCGGGGACCATGGCCACATGTTCCCTAAAGATTTTGGACCGGTCGCACAAACCGTGAGATCTCTAGAGACAACAAAAGAATTCCAAAAAAGCATAAAACACATGCAGATCATGCTTAATAACTCTGCAGCTGTATATCTGAACAGTACAAAAGTTGGCAGATCCCAAGATCTATGGTTCTTGAGCATGTATTCCAAATTTCAGGTAAATCCATTGAACGGTTGCAAAGTTATTAAGGTGCAAAATTTTAGGTTTAACATGTAAATGGCTCCTCAACCATAATATATATATGTATATAAATATATATATATATATATATATATATATATATATATATGTATGTATGTATAGGCAAGAACCTCTGTGTGCAAGCACTGAGGCAATGGTTACCCCAAAGGGCATTTGGCTGCTGGGAAGCCAAGTTTCAAAGAAATACAAAATCACACATGCCCCCACAATGCAAAGCATCATGGGCTGCATATGCACATCACCACAGAATATTATGCTGGTTCAACTTTAAGCAGAAATGCATGGTGCCGAAAGGCCTCTCACACAGTTTGCAAAGGGTGCCAACAGAAGACATAGACACGTGTTTCATCCTACCAGGACACCTCAGTATGCCTCATCTGTTTGACACCCCAGTGGAATGAACCAGCTACTCTAAGATGGTCAATCAGAGTTATGTTGTGGTGAACCCAATTAAAACAAAAACAGTTTAAAAGACAAAAGAACCTCTGTGTGCAAGCACTGAGGCAATGGTTACCCAAAGGCATTTGGCTGGGAAGCCAAGTTTCAAAGAAATACAAAATCACACATGCCCCCAATGCAAAACATCATGGGCTGCATATGCAAATCACCACAGAATATTATGCTGCTTCAACTTTAAGCAGAAATGCAAAAACTTTGTTAATGCATCAGTTAGGGTTACAACGACAAAAGTATGGAAATGAGGCATTAGGGTTGACAACCTAACAGCCCCATTAATCAATACTCCCCATCCCACC